>JAIUJO010000243.1:32500-35000 GCA_023846275.1 Vanilla planifolia | reverse complement strand
AGAGAAAAAGATGATGATGAAGAAAAAGAAGTAGAAGTTGAAGTAGACATAGAAGTAAAAGAAGAAGAAGAAGGAGAAGAAGAAGAAGAAGAAGAAGAGGAAGAAGAAAAAGAAGAAAAAGCAGTAGTAGTAGTAGAAGAAGAAGTAGCAAAACAAGGTGAATTAGAATAACAATAATAATAATAATAATAAGAATAATAATAATTATTATTATAATAATAATAATAATAATAAGAAGGTGAAGGAGATGAAAGTGAAGAAGAAGAAGTAGTAGTAGAAGAAGAAGAAGATGGGGTAGAAGAGGAAGAAGAGGAAGAAGAAGAAGAAAAAGAAGAAGAAGAAGAGGAATAAGAAGAAGAAGAGGAAGAAGAGTTAGAAGAAGATGATGAAGAAGAAGAAATAGAAGAAGAAGAAGAACAACAAGAAGAAGAAGTAGAGGAAGAAGAAGAAGAAGAAGAGAAGGAAGAAGTAGAAGAAGTTGGAGAAAAAGAAGAAAAAAGAAGAAGAAGAAGAATTCGAAGAAGAAGAAGGCAAAAAAGAAGAAGAGGAAGAAGAGAAGAAGTGGAAGAAGAAGAAGAAGAAGAAGACGACGAAGATGTGAAGAAGAAGAAGAACAAGAAGAAGGGGAAGAAGTAGAAGAAAAAGGAGGAGAAGAAAAGGAGGAATAAGAAGAAGAAGAAGAAGAAGAAGAAGAAGAAGAAAAATAAGGAGAAGAAGGAGAAGAAGGAGAAGAAGAAGTAGTAGTAGAAGAAGAAGAAGAAGAAGAAGAAGAAGAACAATAAGGAGAAGAACATCAAGAAGAAGAAGAAGAAGAAAAAGAAGAAGACGAAGAAGAAAAAGAAGAGAAGGAAGAGAAGGTAGAAGAAGAAAAGGAAGAAGATGAAGAACACGAGGAAGAAGTAGAAAATGAACAAGAAGAAGAAGAAGAAGAAGAAGAAGAAGAAGTTAAAGAAGAAGAAGTATTAGAAGAAGAAGAAGAGGAAGAGTAAGAATAAGAAGAAAAAGAAGAAGAAAGAGGAGGAGAAGTGTAAGAAGAAGAAGAAGAAAAAGAAGATTGAAAAGCAGAAGAATAATAATAATAAGAAGAAGAAGAAGGGGAAGAGGAAAAATCCGAAGAACAAACTTAAGAAGAAGAAGAAGAAGAAGAAGAAGAAGAAGAAGAAGTAGAAGAAGAAAAAATAAAAAGAAGATGATGAAAAAAAAGAAGAAGAAGAAGAACAACAAGAATAAGATGATGAAGAAGGAGTAGAGATAGAAGAAGAAGACAAAAAAGAAGAAGGAGAAGAAGAAGAAGAAGAAGAAGAAGAAGAGGAGGAAGAAGAAGTAGAAGAAGAGGAAGAAGAAGAAGAAGAAGAGTAGAGTTAAAAGAAGAAGAAGATCAAAGTGAAGAAGAAGAAAAAAAAGAAGAAAAGTAGAAGAAGTAGATGAAGAAGAAGAAGAAGAAGGTGATCTAGAAGAAGTGCAAGAACAAGAAGAAGAAGAAGAATAAAAAGAAGAAGTAGAAGAAGCCATAAAAGACCAAGAAGAAGAAGAAAAACTACAAGAAGAAGAAGATGTAGATGAAGAAGAAGAAGTATTTGTGGTAGAACACGAAGGAGAAGAAGAAGAATTAGAAGAACGAGAAGAAGAAAAAGAAGAGGATGAAGATGAAGGTGAAGAAGAAGAAGGAGGAGAAGAAGGAAAATATAAAGAAGAAGAAGAAGAAGAGGAAAGAAGAAGAAGAAGAAGAAGAAGATGAAGAAGAAGAAGAGGAAGAAGAAGAGGAAGAAGAAGAAGACTGAGAAGCAGAAGAAGCAAAAGAGGAAGAAGAAGTTGAAGAAGAAGAAGTAGTAGTAGTAGAAGAAGAAGAATAATAAGAAGAAGAAGTAGAAGAAGATGGAGAAAAAGAAGAAGAAGAGTAATAAGAGGAAGAAGATGAACAAGAAGAACAAAGAGTTTGAGGAGAAGAAGAAGAAGAAGAAGAGGAAGAAGAAGAATTAGAATAAGAAGAAGAAGAAGAAAAAGAAGAAGAAGAAGAAGAACAATTAGAAGAAGAAGAAGACGACAAAGAAGAAGAAGAAGAAGAGAAGAAGAAGAAGAAGAAGAACAAAAAAACAACAAGAAGAAGAGGGAGATGAAAAAGTAGAAGGAGAAGAAGGAGAAGAAGAAGAAGAAGACGAAGAAGAAGTAGAAGAAGAAGAAAAAGAACAAAAAGAAGAGGAAGAAGAAGAAAAAGAAGAAGAAGAAGAACAACAAGTAGAAGAAAATGATGAAGATGAAGAAGAGGAAGATATAATTGTAGTAGTAGTAGTAGAAGAAGAATAAAAAGGTGGAGAAGAAGAAGAAAAAGAAGAAGATGAAGAAGAAGAAGAAGAAGAAGAAGGGGTAGAAGAGGAAGAAGTAGAAGAAGAAGAAGGAGAAGAAGAAGAAAAAGCAGAAGAGGAAGTAGAAGAAGAAGAAGAAGAACTAGAAGAAGAAGAAGACCAAGAAGAGGAAGAAGAAGAAAATGATGAAGAAGAAA
>JAIUJO010000243.1:12500-15000 GCA_023846275.1 Vanilla planifolia | reverse complement strand
GTAGAAGGAGAAGAAGAGGAAGAAGATGAAGAAGAAGAAGAAGAGAAAGAAGAAGAAGAAGAAGATGAAGAAAATGAAGAAGAAGAAGTAAAGGAAGAGGAAGAAGAAGAGGAAGAGGAAGAGGAAGAAGAAGAGGAGGAGGACGAAGATGAAGTAAAAGAAGAAGCAGAAGAAGAAAAAGAAGAAGAAGAACTAGAAGAGGAAGAAAAAGAAGAAGAAGAAGAGGAAGAAGACGAACAAGAAGAACAAGAAGAAGAACAAGAAAAGAACTAAAAGAGGATGAAGAAGTAATATAAGACGGAGGAGAGGAAGAAGAAGAAGAAGATGGAGAACAAGAAGAAGGAGAACTAAAATAAGAAGAAGAAGAAGAAGAAGATTGTGGAGAATAAGAAGAAGAAGGTTTAGAAGAAGAAGACGATGTAAAAGTAGAAGAAAAAGAAGAAGAAGAGGAAGAATATGGAGAAGGAAAAGAAATGGAAAAAGAAGAAGTGGAGGTGGAAGAAGAAGGATAGGAAGAAGAAGGTGAAGACAAAGAAGAAGAATAAGAAGAGGAAGAAAAAGAAGAAGAAAAAGAAGAACAAAAGAAGTAGGAAAGGAATTAGAAGAAGAAGAAGAAGAAGAAGAAGAAGTAGTAGAAGAAGAAAAGGCAGTTAGTAGTAGTAATAGAACAACAACAACAACAACAACTTGAAGTTGAAGAAGAAGAAGATGAAGAAGAAGAAGGAGAAGGAGAACAAGATGAAGAAGAAGAATAAGAAGAAGCAGAAGAAGAGGAAGAGGAAGAAGAAGTAGTAGAAGTAGTGGAAGAAGAAGAAGAAGAAGAAGATGAAGAAGTAGAAGAAGAAGAAGGTGCAGATGAAGAAGAAGATGTAGAAGAAGAAGAAGGAGATGAATAAGTAGAAGGAGTAGAAGAAGAAGAAGAAGATTAAGGAGAGGGAGAAAAAGAAGAAGAATAAGAAGAAGAAGAAGAAGAAGTGGAAGAAGAAGAGGAAGAAGAAGAAGGTATATAAGAAGAAGAAGAAGAAGAAAAAGAAGTAGGAGTAGTAGAATTAGAAGATGAAGAAGAAGAAAAAGAAGAAGAAGAGGACGAAGATGATGAAGAAGGTGATGATGATTAAGAAGACGAGGAAGAAGATGAAGAAGAGGAAGAATAAGAGGAAGAAGAAGAAGAAGAAGAAGAAGAAGAATAAGAAGTAAAAGAAGAAGATGATGAAAAAGGAGAAGAAGAATAGGGAGAGGAAGCAGAATAATAAGATGAAGAGGTATAGAAAGTGGAAGAAGAACAAGGAGTTGGAGGAGAAGCAGAAGAAGAAGATGATGATGAAGTTGAAGAAGAAGAAGAAGAAAAAGAAGAAGGAGGAGAAGAAGAAGAAGAAAAAGAAGAAGGAGAAGAAGAAGAAGAGGAAGAAGTAAAAGAAGAAGCAGAAGAAAAGGAAGAAGAAGAAGAACGAGTTCGAGGAGAAGAAGAAGATGAAGAATAAGAACAACAAAAACAAGAAGAACAAAAAGAAGAAGCAAAAGAAGAAGAAGAAGACGAAGAACTAGAAGAAGAAGAACACGAAGAAGAAAAAAAGAAGAAGAGAAAAAGATGATGAAGAAGAAAAAGAAGTAGAAGTAGAAGTAGAAGAAGAAGAAGAAGGAGAAGAGAAGAAGAAGAAGACGAAGAAGAAAAAGAACAAAAAGCAGTAGTAGTAGTAGTAGAAGAAGAAGTAGAAAAAAAAGGTGAAGTAGAATAATAATAATAATAATAATAATAATAAGGTGAAGGAGATGAAAGTGAAGAAGAAGAAGAAGAAGTAGTAGAAGAAGAAAAAGAAGGGGTAGAAGAGGAAGAAGAGGAAGAAGAAGAAGAAAAAGAAGAAGAAGAAGAGGAACAAGAAGAAGAAGAGGAAGAAGAGTTAGAAAAAGATGATGAAGAAGAAGAAATAGGAGAAGAAGAACAAGAAGAAGAAGAAGAAGTAGAGGAAGAAGAAGTAGAAGAGAAAGAAGAAGTAGAAGAAGTAGGAGAAAAGGAAGAAAAAGAAGAAGAAGAAGAATTCGAAGAAGAAGAAGGCAAAATAGAAGAAGAGGAGGAAGAGAAGAAGTGGAAGAAGAAGAAGAAGAAGAAGAAGAAGACTAAGATGATGAAGAAGAAGAAGAACAAGAAGAAGGTGAAGAAGTAGAAGAAAAAGGAGGAGAAGAAAAAGAGGAATAAGAAGAAGAAGAAGAAGAAGAAGAAGAAGAAGAAGAAGAAGAACAATGAGGAGAAGAAGGAGAAGAGGGAGAAGAAGAAGTAGAAGAAGAAGAAGAAGAAGAAGATGAACAATAAGGAGAAGCACATCAAGAAGAAGAAGAAGAAGAAAAAGAAGAAGACGAAGAAGAAAAAAAAGAGAAAGAAGAGAACGTAGAAGAAGAAGAGGAAGAAGATGAAGAACATGAAGAAGAAGTAGAAGATGAACAAGAATAAGAAGAAGAAGAAGAAGAAGAAGAAGAAGAAGAAGAAGAAGAAGAAGAAGAATTA
>JAIUJO010000242.1:822500-827345 GCA_023846275.1 Vanilla planifolia | reverse complement strand
CATTTACTTCTTCTACATCTTCTTCTTCCTCTTCCTCTTCCTCCACTTCAACTTTTTCTTTTTCATCTTCTTCTTGTTGTTCTTCTTCTCTTTCTTCTGGTTCTTTTTCTTCTTCTTCTTCTTCGTCTTCTTCTTCTTCTTCTTCTTCTTCTACTTCTTCTTCGTCTTCTTCCTCATCTTCTTCTTCTTATACGACTTCTTCTACTTCTTCTTCTTCTTCTTCTTCTTCTTCTTCTCTTCTTCTTCTTCTGTATCTTCTACTTCTTTTTCTTCTACATCTTCTACTTTTTCTTCTTCTTCTTCTTCTTCTTCTTCTGCTTCTTCTTCTTTTTCTACTACTACTACTTCTTTTTCTTTCTTCTTCTTCTTCTTCTTCTTCCTTCTTCTTCTTCTTCTTCTTCTTCTTTTACCACTTCTTAATCATCATCTTCTTCTTATTCATCTTCATCATCATCATCTTCTTCTTCTTGTACTACTTTTTCTTCCTCTTCATCTTCTTGTTCTTCGTCATCTTCTTCTTCTTCTTCTTCTTCTTCTACTTCTACTTCTTGTTCTTCATCTCCTACTTCTTCTTCTTGTTCTTCTTCTTCTTCCTCCTCTTCAATTTCTTAGTCTTTTTCATCCTCTTTTTCTTCTTCTAATTCTTTTTTGTCTTCTTGTTCCTCTTCATCATCTTCTTCTTCTTCTTCTTCTACTTCTTCTTCATCTTCTTCCTCTTCTTGTTTTTCTTCTTCTTCTTTTTTTACTTCATTTTCCTCTTCTTCTTGTTCTTGTTCTTCTTCTTTTACTACTATTACTACTACCACTACACCGTTTTCTTCTTCTACTTCTTTTTTATTTTCTTCGTCTTCTTCTTCTTCTTCTTTGTGTTCTTCTTCTTCTTCTTTGTGTTCTTCTTTTTCTTCTTTTTCTTCTTCTTTTTCTTCTTCTTGTTCTTCTTCTTTTCTAGTTCTTCATATTCTTCTTTTTCTTCTTCTTCTCCTTGTTCTTCTTCTTCTTCGTCTCTTTCAAATTCTTCTTCTTCTTTTTCTTCTTGCACTTCTTCTTCTTCCTCTTCTTCTTCTTGTTTTTTTTCATCTTCCTGGTCCTTCACTTCTTCTTCTTCTTCTTTCTTCTGCTTCTTCTTCTTCTTCTTCTTCTTCTCCTCCTTCTCATTCTTCTCCTAATTCTTCATCTTCTTCTTCATCATCTTCTTCTTCATCATCTTCTTCTTCCTCTTCTTCTTTTCTGACTTCCTCTTCTTCTTCTTCTTCTTCTTCTTTGTCTTCTTATTCTTCCTTTTCTTCTTCTACTACTTCAACTTTTTCTTTTTCTTTTTCTTCTTCTCCATCTCTTTCTTCTTCTTCTTTTTCTTCTACTTCTTCTACTTATTCATATTCTTCTTTTGCTTGTTTTTCATCTCCTTCTCCTTTCATTTCTTCTTCTTGTTGTTTTTCATCTTTTTGTTGTTCTTCTTCTTCTACTTCTACTTCTTCTCCTTCTTCTTCTTCTTCATCATCAACTTGTTCTACTTCTTCTACTTCTTCTTCTTTCTTTCTTTCTTTCTTTCTTTCTTCTTCTTCTTCTTCTTCTTCTTATCCTTCTTCTCCTTCTTCTTCTTCTCTTATTCTTCTTTTTCTTCTTCATCTTCTACTTTTTTCTCCTCCTCCTCCTTCTTCTTCTTCTACTTTTACTTCTTCTTTTTCTTTATTATTATTCTTCTTCTTCTACATCTTCTTCTTCTTCTTTCGTCTTCTTCTCCTACTTCTTTCGTATTATTTTTCCTCTTCTTCTTCTTCTTTCTCTTCTTGTTCTTCTTCTTTTTCTTCTTCTTAATCTTCTTCTTCTTCTACATCTCCCATTTCTTGTTCTTGTTCTTGTTCTTCTTCTTCTTCGTCTTCTTGTTCTTCTTTATCATCATCATCTTCTTCTACTTCCTCTTCTTCCATTTCTTCTTCTTCTTTTCTTGTTGTTGTTCTTCTTCTTCTACTTTGACTTCTACTTCTTCTTCTTCATCTTCTTCTTCTTCTTCTTCTTCTTCTACTTCTACTTCTTCTTCTTCTTATTCTACTTCTTTTTCTTCTTCTTCTTCTTCTTCTTTCCTTCTCCATCTTCTCTTTATTCCACATCTTCTTCTTCAACTTCTTCTTCTTCTACATCTTCTTTTTCTTCTACTTCTTCCTCTCCTTCTTCTTCTTCATCTTCTTCTTCTTCCTCTTCTTCTTCTTCTTCTTCTTTTACTTCTTCTTCTTCTTCTTCTTCTCTCCTTCTTCTTCTTTTTCTTCTTCTACTACTACTAATTCTTGTTCATCATCATCATCATCTTCTTCTTCTTCTTCTTCTTCTTCTTCTTCTTCTTCTTCTTCATCTTCTCCTTCTTTTTCTTGTTTTACAACTTCTTCTTCTTGATCATATTTTCTTCTTCCTCATCTTCTTCCTCATCATCATCTTCTTCTTCTTTTTCTTCTTTTTCTTCTTCTTCTTTCTTCTTCTTCTTCTTCTTCTTCTTCTTCTTTTTCTTAATCTTCTTCTTCTTCCCCTTCTTCTTCAGCTATTTTTTCTTCTTCTTCTTCTTGTTCCTCTTCTTCTTCTTTGATTTCTTTTTTTTCTTCTTCCTCTTCTTCTTCTTTTTCTTCTTCTTCTTCTTCTTCTTCTTCTTCTTCTTCTACTTCCTCTTCGTCTACTTCATCTTCTCCTTCTAGTTCTTGTACTTCTTCTTCTTCTTCTTCAACTTCTACATTTTCTTTTTCTTCTTTTTCTTTTTCTACAACCACTACTACTATTACTTCTTCTTTTTCTTTTCATCTTCATCGTTTTCTTCTTCTTCTACTTCTTGTACTTCTACTTCTTCTTCTTCTCCTTCTACTTCTTCATATTATACTTCTTGCACTTCTTCTTCTACAACTTCTACATTTTCTTTTTCTTCTTCTTCTTCTTGTTCTTCTTCTATTTCTACTACTACTACTATTACTTCTTGTTCTTGTTCTTGTTCTTCTTCTTCATCTTCTTCGTCCTCTTCATCATTTTCTTCTTCTTCTTATTATTTTCTTCTTCATATTCTTCTTCTTCTTGTTTATCATCATCCTCTTCTTCTTATTTTTCTTCGTCTTCTTCTTCTTCTTCTACTTCTTCTTCTTCTTCTTCTCCTTCTTCTTCTTCTTCTTCAACTTGTTCTTCTACTTGTTGTTCTTCTGTCTTCTTCTTCTTCTTCTTATTGTAGTTCCTCTTCTTCTTTATTCTTCTTCTTCGTCTTCATCATCTGCATCTTCTTCTTCTTCTTCCTCTTCTTCTTTATCTTCTCTCTCCTTCTTCTTCATCTTCTTCTTCTTCTACCTCTTCTTCCTTTTTTCTTCTTCCTACACCTCTGCCTCTTCTTCTTCCTCTTTTTCTTCTTCGTTTTCTTCTTCATCTTCTACTTCTTCTTTTTCTTTTACTTCTTCTTTTTTTACTTTTTCTTCTTCTTTTTCTACTTCTTCTTCCTCTTCTTCTCCATCTTCACTTTAATGTTCATCATCTTCTTCTTCTTCTTCTTTCTCCTCCACTTCCTCTTCATCTTCTTTCTCTTCTTCTTCTTCTTCTTCTTCTTCTTTTTCTTCTTCTTCTTCCTCTTCTTCTTCTTCCACTTCAACCTTTTCTTTTTCTTCTTCTTCTTGTTTCTTCTTTTATTACTTCTTCTTGTTCTGTTTCATCTACTTCATGTTCTTCTTTTTTTCTACTTCTTCTTCTTCTTCTTTTGCTTGTTTTTCTTCATCTTCTTCTTCTTCTTCTTCTTCTTCTTCTTCTTCTTCTTTTTCTTCTTATTTTTAATCTTCTTCATCAACATCATCTTCTTCTTCTTCTTCTTCTTCTTCTTCTTTGTCATCTTCTTCTTCTTATTCCTCTTCCTATTCTTCTTCTTCTTCTACTTCTTCTCCTTCTCCATCTCCTTCTTCTTCTTCTTCTTCTTCTTCTTCTTTCTTCTTTTTATTCTTCATCTTCTTCTTTTTCTTCTTCTTCTACTTTTTCTTCTCCATCAACATTTTCCTCTTCTTATACTTCTTTTTCTTCTTGTTCTTCTACTTTTTCTCCTCCTGCTTCTTTTTCTTCTTATTCTTATACTTCTTCTTCTTCTATCTTCTCCTTCTTATTCTTCTTATTCTTCCTCTTCTTCTTCTTCTTCTTCTTCTTTCTCCTTCTTCTTCTTCTCCAACATTATCATCATCATCATCTTCTTCTTCTTCATCTTCTTCTTCTTCTATCTCTTCTTCTTTTACCTTTTCTTCTTCTTCTTCTTCCAGTTTTCTTCTTCTTCATCTTCTTCTTCTTCTTCTTATTCTTCTTCTTCTTATTTCTTCATCTTCTTCTTCTTCTTCTTCATCAACTTCTTCTTCTTCTTCTTTAACTTCTTTCTTCCTCTTTTTCTTCCCCTTCTTTTTCTTCTTCTTCTTCTTGTTCTTCTTCTATTTTCTTTCTGCTTCTTCTTCTTCATCATCTTCTTCTTCATCTTCTTCTTCTTCTTCTTCTTCTTCTTCTTCTTCTTCTTCCACTTCTTCTTCTTTTACTACAACTTTTCTTTTTCTTCTTCTTCTCCTTATTCTTCTTTTTTTACTTCTTCTTCATCTTCTTCTTCTTCTTCTTATTTTTTCTTCTTCTTCTTCTTATTTGTCTTCTTCTTCAACTACTTCTACTTCTTCTTCTTCTTCTTCTTCTTCTTCTTCTTCCTTTCTTTCTTTTTTTCCTTTCTCTTCTTGTTCTTCTTGTTCTTCTTCTTCTTCTTCTTCTTTTTCCTCTTCTCCTTCTACTTCAACTTTTGCAGTTTTTACATCTTCATCTTCTTTTTTTTTCCTACTTCTTCTTTTTCCTCTTCTTCTTCTTCTTCTTCTTCTT
>JAIUJO010000242.1:812500-815000 GCA_023846275.1 Vanilla planifolia | reverse complement strand
TTCCTCTTCTTCTTCTACTTCTTCTTCTTCTTTTTCTTCTTCTTCTTCTCCCTCTTATTTTTCTTCTTCTTCTTCTTCTTGTTCTTCTTCTTCTTCTTCTGCTACTAGTTCTTCCATTTTTTCTTCTTTTGCTTGTTGTTGTTGTTCTTCTTCTTCTTCTTCGTCTTCCTTTTCTTCTTCTGCTTCTTCTTCTTCTTCTTCTCCTACTTCTTCTTCATCTTTTTCTTCTTCTTCTTCTTTGTATTTTTTACTTCTTCCTCCACTTCTCCTTCTTCTTCTTCTTCTTCTTCCTCTTCTTTCTTCTTCTTCTTCTTCTTCTTATTCTTCCTTTTTTTCTACTTCTTCTTCTTCCTCTAGTTGTTCTTCTTCTACTTTCGTTTCTTCTCCTTCTTTCTCTTATTCATCATCTTCTCCTTTTCTTCTTCTTCTTCTTCTTCTTCATGTTCTTCTTCTTCTTCTTCTTCATCTTCTTTTTTTTCATTATCTTCTGCTTCTTCTTCTTCTTCTACTTCTTCTTTTTCTTTTTCTTCTTTTTCTTCTGCTTTTTTTATCTTCTTCGTCTCCTTCTTCTTCTTCATCTTGTTTATCTTTTTCCTCTTCTTCTTCTTCTTCTTCATCTTATTCTTCTTCTACTTCTTCTTTTTCTTCTTTGTTCTAGTTCTTCTTTTTCTTCTTGTTCTTGTTCTTCTTCTTCTTCTTCTTCTTCTCTTCATCTTCTTCTTCTTCCTCCTCTTCTTCTTGTTCTTCTTCTTCTTCTTCTGCTTCTTCTTCTTCTACTACTACTTTTTCCACTTTTTCTTCTTTCTTCTTCTTCTACTTCTTCTTCTTCATCTTTGTGTTTCTTTTTCTTCTTCTTCTACTTCTTCTTATACTGCTTTTTTTTCTACTTTTTCTTCTCCAACTTCTTTTTCTTCTTCTATTTCTTCTTTTTCTTTTTCTTCTTCTTCTTCTTTCTTCTTCTTCTTCTTCTTCTTCTTGCTCTTTTTCTTCTTCTTCTTCTTCTTCTTCTTCTTGCTCTTTTTCTTCTTCTTCTTCTTCTTCTTCTTGTTCTACTTCTTCTTCTTCTTCCTATTTTACTTCTACTTTTACTTCTTCTTCTTCCTCTTCTGCAAGTTGTTCTTCTTCTTCTTCTTCTCCTCCTCCTTCTAAAACATCTTCTTGTTCTTGTTCCTGTTCTTCTTCTTCTTCTTCTTCTTCTTATTTTTCTTTTTCTTCTTCTTAATCTTCTTCTTGTTCTTCTTCTTCATCATCTTCTTCTTCATCTACTTCCTCCAATTCTCCTTCTTCTTCTTCTTCTTCTTCTTGTTCTTCTTCTTCTTCTTCTCTTCTTCCTCTTTTTCTACTTCTTTTTCTTCTACTTGTTCTTCTTCTACTTCGCTTTCTTCCTCTTCTTTTTCTTATTCATCATCTTCTCATTTTCTTCTTCTTCTTCATGTTCTTCTTCTTATAAATCTTCTTCTTCTTCTTCTTCTTCTTTATCTTCTTTTTTTTCTTTTTCTTCTTCTTCTTCTTCTTCTTCTTCTTCTTCTTTTTCTTTTTGTCCTACTTCTTTATCTTCTTCGTCTTCTTCTTCCTCTTCTTCTTCATCTTGTTTACCTTTTTCCTCTTCTTCTTTTTCTTCTTATTCTTCTTCTACTTCTTCTTTTTCTTCTTCGTTCTAATTCTTCTTTTTCTTCTTGTTCTTGTTCTTGTTCTTCTTCTTCTTCTTCTTTTCATCTTCTTTTTCTTCCTCCTCTTCTTTTAGTTCTTCTTCTTCTTCTACTTCTTCTTCTTCTACTATTACTTCTTTTTCTACTTCTTCCTCTTTCTTCTTCTTCTACTTCTTCTTCTTCATCTTTATGTTTCTTTTTCTTCTTCTTCTTCTTCTTACACTTCTTTTTCTTCTACTTTTTCTTCTCCAACTTCCTTTTCTTCTTCTACTTCTTCTTTTTCTTCTTCTTCTTGTTTCTTCTTCTTCTTCTTCTTCCTCTTCTTCTTCTTCTTCTTCTACTTCCTCTTTTACTTCTACTTTTACTTCTTCTTCTTCTTCTTCTTTTACTTCTTCTGCAAGTTCTTCTTCTTCTTCTTCTTCTATTACTACTACTTCTTCTTCTTCTTCCACTAATTCTTATTTTTCTACTTTTTCTTCTTCTTTCTTCTTCTTCTTCTTCTTCTTTATCTTCGTGTTTCTTTTCCTTCTTCTTCTTCTTCTTATACCTCTTTTTCTTCTTCTTCTACTACTTTTTCTTCTTCAACTTCTTTTTGTTCTTCGACTTCTTTTTCTAATACTTTTACTTCGCCTTTTTCTTGTTCTACTTCTTTTTTTACTTCTTCTGCTTCATCATGATCTTCTACTTGTTATTATTCTTCTTCTTATTATTATTATTATTTTTCTTCTTCTACTTCATCGATTTCTTCTTCTTCTTCTTTTTCTTCTCCTTCTTCTCTTTATTCGTCTTCTTCTTCATCTTCTTCCTCTCCTTCTTCTTCTTCCACTTCTTCTTCCTCTTCTTCTTCTTCT
>JAIUJO010000242.1:797500-802500 GCA_023846275.1 Vanilla planifolia | reverse complement strand
GTTCTTCTCCTTCTTCTTTTTCTCCCTATCCTCCTTTTTAATCATCATCGCCATCTTCTTCTTCTACTTCTTCTTCTTCTTCTTCTACTGCTTCTTCTTCTTCTGCTTCTTCTCATATTTTTGTTCTTCTTCTTCTTCTTCTTCCTCATCTTCTTATTCTTCTTCTTCTTAATCACCATCACCATCTTCTTCTTCCTATTGTTATTCTTCTTCTTCTACTTCTTCTTCTTCTTTCTTGTTCTTCTTCTTCTTCTTCGCCTTTATCTTCTTCATCTTCTTTCTTATTCTTCTTCTTCTTCTTCTTCTTTCTCATCTTCCTCTTCTTCTTTTTCCTCTATGTTCTTCGTCTTCTTTGTGTTCTTCTTCTTCTACTTCTTTTTTTTATTCTTCTTCTTCATCTTCATCTTCTCCTTCTTCTTCTTTTTCTTCTTCTTCTTCTTCTTCTTCTTCTGCTTCTTCTTCTTCTTCTTCTTCTACTTTATCTTCGTCTTCTTTTTCTTCTTCATCCTATTTGTTCATCTTCATCATCTTCTTCACCTTCTTCTTACCCTTCTAACTCTTCTTCTCGTTCTTCTTCTTCTTCTTCTTATTCTTCTTCTTCTCCTTGTTCATCATCATCATCATCTTCTCTATCTTCTACTTCTTCTACTTCTTCTTCTTCTTCTTCTTAATCCTCTTCCTTTTCTTTTCTTCTTCTTCTTCTTCTTCTTCTTCTACTTCTTCTTCTTCTTCTTCTCCTGCTTCTTCTTCTTACTTTTCTTCTTCTTCTTCTTCTTCTTCTTCTACTTCTACTACTACTTCTTTTTCTTCTTCTATTACTTCTTCTACTTCTTCTCCATCTACATTTTTTTTCCTTCTTCTAAGTCTACTATTCGTTCTTCTTCTTTTTTCTTCTTCCTATTCTTCTTCTTCTTCTTCTTTTTCTTCATCTTCTTCTTCTTCATCCTCATCTTCTTAATCCTTATCGTCTTCATCCTCTTAATCTTCTTCTACTTCTTCTACTTGTTCTTCATCGCCTTCTTCTTCTTCTTCTTCCTCTTCAAATTATTCTTCCACCTCTTCTTCTTCTTCTTCTTCTTCTTCTTTTACTTTAACTTCAACTTTTTCTACGTCTTCTTGTTCCTGTCCTTCTTCTTCCTCATCTTCTTCTTCTTATGCTTCTTCTTCTTCATCATCATCTTCTTCTTCTTCTTCTTCATCTCCTTCTTTTGCTTTCTCTTCTTCTAGTTCAACTTTTGTTTTTCTTCTTCTTCTACTTCTTCTTCTTCTTCTTCTTCTTCTTTTTCAACTTCTTCTTCTTTTTCTCCTTCATCTTCTACTTTTGCTTGTTCTTCTTCTTGTTCATCTTCAACTACTATTACTACAACTACTTCTTCTTCTTCTTCTTCATTTTCTTCTTCTTCTTCATTTCTTCTTCTTCTTCAAGTTCTTCTTTTTCTTATACTTCTTCTTCTTCTTATACTTCTTCTTTTTCTTCTTCTTCTTCTTCTTCTTCTTCTTCTTCTTCCTCTTCTTTTTCTTCGTCTTCTTCTTCTTCTTCTTCGTCTTCTTCTTTGACTTCTTCTTTTTCTTCTTCTTCCTCTTCATCTTCTTCTTCTTCTTCTTCTTCTTCTTCTTATTCTACTTCTTCTTCTTCTTTCTTCTTCGTTCTTCTTTCTTCTTCTTCCTCCTCCTTTTCTTCATCTTTTTTTCTTCTTCTTCTTCTACTTCTTCTTCTTCTTCTTTTTCTTCTTTCTTGTTCTTCATCTTCCTCTTCTTCTTCTTCTTCTTCTTCTTCTTCTCCTTCTTCTTCTTCTTCTTCTTCCCCTTCTTCTTCTTCTTCTTCTTTGTCTTCTTCTTATTTTTCTTCTTCTTTGCCTTCTTCTTCTTCTTCTTCTACTTGCTTCTTCTTCTTCTTCTTCTTCTACTTGCTTCTTCTTCTACTTCTTCCACTTCTTTTTCTTCTTCTTCCTCTTCTGTTATTTCTTCATTTTGTTATTATTCTTCTTCTTCTTCTTGTTGTTGTTCTTCTTCTTATTTTGCTTCATCTTCCTTTGCATTTCCTTTTTCTTTTTGTTCTTCGTCTTCTTCTACTTCTTCTTCTTCTCCTTCTTCCTCTTCTTCTTTTTCTTCTTCTTCTTCTTCTTTTCTGCTTTTTCTTCTTCTTCTTCACCTTGTTCTTCTTCCATCTTCTTCTTCTTCTTCATCTTCTTATTTTTCTTCTTCTTTTTCTTCCTTCTTTTTCTTTTTCTTTTTGCTCCTCCTCCTCTTTCTTCTTCTTCTTCTTTTCCTTCTTCTTCTTCTTCTTCTTCTTCTTCTTCCTCTTCTTCTTCTTATTCGACTTCTTCTTCTTTTTCTTCTTCCTCTTCTTCTAGTTCTTCTTCTTCTTTTTCTTCTTCATCTACTTCATCTTCTTCTACATCTTCTTCATCTTTCTTCTTCTTTTACTTCTGCTTTCTTCATCTTCTTTTTCTTCTTCTTCTTCTTCTTCTTCCTCTTCTTCATCTTCTTCTTCTTCCTCCTCTACTTCATTTTCTTCTTCTTATTCTTCTTCTTCTTCTTCTTTTTCTTCTTCTTCTTCTTCCTTTTTCTTCTTGTTCTTCTTCCTTTTCTTTTTCTTCTTCTCTACTTCTTCTTCTTCTTCTTGTACTTTGTCCACTTTTTTTCTTCTTTTTCTTTTCTTCTTCTTCTTATGCTATTTCTTCTTCTTGTTATTCTTCTCCTTCTTCTTCTTCTTCTTCTTCTTCTTCTTCTTCTTCTTCTTTTTCTTGGCCTTCGACTTCTTCTTCTTTTACTTCTTTTTCTTCTTCTGCTTCTTCTACTTCCTACTCTTCTTCTTCTTCTTCTTCTTCTACTACTTCTTCTTTGTGTTCTTCTTCTTCTTGTTCTTCTTCTTCTTCTTCTTCTTCTTCTTTATCTTCTTCTTCTTTTTCTTCATCTTCTTCTCCTTCTTCTTGTTCTTTATCTTCTTCTTCTTTTTCTTCATCTTTTTCTCCTTCTTGTTCTTCTCTATCCTCTTCTTCTTTTTCTTCTTCTTCTAGATATTCTGCTTCTTCTTCTTCTTCTTCTTCTTCTTCTTTCTTCTACTACAACAACTTCTTCTTCTTCTTCTTTCTTCTACTACAACAACTTCTTCTTCTTCTTCTTTGAAATCTTCTTCTTCTTCTACTTCTTCTCCTCCTCCTCCTCTTCTTCTTCTTCTTCTCCTTACCTTTCTTATTGTTCTTCTCCTTCTTCTTTTTCTCCCTATCCTCCTTTTTAATCATCATCGCCATCTTCTTCTTCTACTTCTTCTTCTTCTTCTTCTACTGCTTCTTCTTCTTCTGCTTCTTCTCATATTTTTGTTCTTCTTCTTCTTCTTCTTCCTCATCTTCTTATTCTTCTTCTTCTTAATCACCATCACCATCTTCTTCTTCCTATTGTTATTCTTCTTCTTCTACTTCTTCTTCTTCTTTCTTGTTCTTCTTCTTCTTCTTCGCCTTTATCTTCTTCATCTTCTTTCTTATTCTTCTTCTTCTTCTTCTTCTTTCTCATCTTCCTCTTCTTCTTTTTCCTCTATGTTCTTCGTCTTCTTTGTGTTCTTCTTCTTCTACTTCTTTTTTTTATTCTTCTTCTTCATCTTCATCTTCTCCTTCTTCTTTTTCTTCTTCTTCTTCTTCTTCTTCTTCTGCTTCTTCTTCTTCTTCTTCTTCTTCTACTTTATCTTCGTCTTCTTTTTCTTCTTCATCCTTTTTGTTCATCTTCATCATCTTCTTCACCTTCTTCTTACCCTTCTAACTCTTCTTCTCGTTCTTCTTCTTCTTCTTCTTATTCTTCTTCTTCTCCTTGTTCATCATCATCATCATCTTCTCCATCTTCTACTTCTTCTACTTCTTCTTCTTCTTCTTAATCCTCTTCCTTTTCTTTTCTTCTTCTTCTTCTTCTTCTTCTTCTTCTTCTACTTCTTCTTCTTCTTCTTCTCCTGCTTCTTCTTCTTACTTTTCTTCTTCTTCTTCTTCTTCTTCTTCTTCTACTTCTACTACTACTTCTTTTTCTTCTTCTATTACTTCTTCTCCATCTACAACTTTTTTTCCTTCTTCTAAGTATACTATTCGTTCTTCTTCTTTTTTCTTCTTCCTATTCTTCTTCTTCTTCTTTTTCTTCATCTTCTTCTTCTTCATCCTCATCTTCTTAATCCTTATCGTCTTCATCCTCTTAATCTTCTTCTACTTCTTCTACTTGTTCTTCATCGCCTTCTTCATCTTCTTCTACATATTCTTCTTCTTCTTCTTCTTCTTCATCTTATTCATCTTCTTGTCCTTCTTCTTCTTCTTCTTCTTCTTCATCTACCTACACTTCATATTATTTTTGTTCTCCATCTACATCTTCCACTTCTTCTTCCTCTTCTTATCATTCTTCTTCTTAATCAACCTCTTCTTCTTCTTCTTCTTCCTATTATTATTCTTCTTCTTCTACTTCTTCTTCTTTCTTCTTCTTCTTCTTGTTCTTCATGTTCTTCTTCTTCTTCACCTTCATCTTCTTCTACTTCTTCTTCTTCCTCTTCTTCTTCTTCTACTTCTTCTTCTTCTTCTACTTCTTCTACTACTACTTATTCTACTTCTTTTCTTTCTTCTTCCAATTCTTCTTCTTCTTCTTCTTCTTCTTCTTCTTTTCTTCTTTTTCTACTTCTTCAACTGGTTGATTTTCTACTTCTTCCTCTTCTTCTTTTAATACTTCGTTTTCTTTTTTTTTTCTTCTTCTTCTTATTATTATTATTATTATTATTTTCTCTTTTTCTTCTTCTTCTTCTTCTTCTTCTTCTACCTCTTTTGCTGCTACTGCTAATTTTTCTTATTTTTCTTCTTCTTCTTCATTTTCTTCATCTTTGTCTACTTCCTCTTCCTACTCTTCCTCTTTTTCTTCCTCTTCTTCAACCACTTCTTGTTTTTCTACTTCCTTTTCTTCTTCTCCTTCTTCTTCTTCTTCTTTTTCTTCTTCAACTTCTTCCTATTCTTCTTTCTTCTCCTTCTTCTTCTTCTTCT